>BMAO01025806.1:0-21350 GCA_019973975.1 Trichonephila clavata | reverse complement strand
TCCTTATTGCTCCAGAGTTAAGTTATAAAAGTGCATTTCGTAAAGTGTAATCAATTAATTAAAAAAATTTTATTTGATGCTCATGTCTGCTTTTCTTTTGACCGTCTCACTCCCGCGTTCTCTGGGTAGCGACACATTTATGACACATACGTGACATTAACTAATCCTCTTGGGGAAACTTTGGGGCCAGCATTCGTTTTAATTCACAGCCTCTCAAGAAGCAACCATGATATTTAAATTAGTTTGACTATATAAAGTCTAGATTTTGTAGATGTAAGATAGAAGCTGCAGGAGAGCTGTTGCGGTGATTAGTAGGTGAGAATATTTCATTAGAGTAAAGGAAGGAATTGCTAAGATAATAAATTAGTGGATTAAGGTTCTATGATAGATTGAATCAAGTTTAGTTAAGCAGATCACTCGCGCTTGTTTACTTAGAGTTGTTCACGTAGAATAGATTGTTCTCTTTATATATCACTCCTAGGGTCTCCTTTTGTAGTTTCACTTGTGATTGATTAAGCGTGTTTGAATAGTAATAAAATAATAGTTATTATGGAAGTTTCTGGTGATGCTTTGTTTGCTTTATTATAATTTTAACATAAAATAAATATAACAGAAAGTAATATTAACGTATCACTCATCCATATATAAATCATTTACACTATCTTAAGCTTTTATTACACGAAATTTGTAACAATGTGTTACTTTTGCTGAGCAATCACCATAGGAAGGTGTTTTCAAAAATCGATCAACAAGAGAGTTACGCGGCTTTATGAAGGAAAAAAAAATCTTTTTATCAGATATTAGATCTACAGACAAAATTTAACTAATATAATTTTTTTTAAGGGAGGTGTTTTTTTTTTGCTTAGTTGAAATATGCAAAAAAACTTTTTGTTTAATTTGTCATTAACGTAAAATTAATTAAAAAAAAACTTCTTTATCCTTCAATCTGTATTGTTTAATTTTTCAATTCACCCGTGCAAAGAATGAGTATACCAGCCAGTACAATTATAAAATAGCCTTAAAAGTATTGTTCACTTTATTCAATTTCATAAAGATATTCAAATGTGTTACAAATAACAAACATGCTTCAACAGTAAAATGTTAAATTTTCATTCAATAGAAATCAAACAACTTTCAATTGTAATTTTAGTTTTGGAAATGTGTTGGTTTGTTTCCCCCCCCCCCTCCTCCAATTTTTAAGATTGGAGACGGGGATATTTAATTTTTACTTAGAAATATTATTTATCTGAAAATAAGAATCTAGTTGCTGAGTAAACGTAGCTAGTTTCAACTTCTTACATCTGGCAATGAAAAAATACAGACAAGTGTTTTTGAGTTCTGTACAAACGTGCTCAAATGGGAAGAACATGAGACAGTGAAAGTTCTTAAGCACACACAAAAACTTTAATTCCTTGAGATTTTTATTAATTTTCATTATTTTCCTTGATTTCAAAATGAATGCTTCTTTCATGCCTTTTTTTATAATACTTCAATTTAATCCAATGTATTGATATTTTCATTGAACACAGAAGAGACAGAATTTTCCGAAGTATTTTAGTTGGTCGGCTGGAATTTTCAGAGAAAATGTTTGTATAGTATAATAACTTTATTTAAGCAGAATTTAATGAGCTAGCGTTGTTGCTAATGACACCAGATCCGCAGTACCAGATCGAGGTTCGAAAGTTTCATGTTATTTGCGTGCTTCCTTCAGGGTGTTGCATTTACGGTGGCCAGCAGTGTATAAAGCAAATTTTCGAAAGAAGAGAAAATTTCATAGTGAATTCATTTAATGTAATATGTGATAGGCAAAAGCAGAACTATCCCAAAAAACTGAGATTGATGAAGCTGTGTTATAGAACACTTTACTGTATTTTTTTATCAGAGATTATTACCAAAAATTAAGACGAAATATACACAAAAACTAAAGGAAACTTACAAAGATGATATTGAATCTTCTCATTTTGACGACATGAATTAATTTTTGCTATTTTTAAAAGAAAACCATAATGCACTGAAGATCTTACTAGAAATTAATCGAATTGTAAGAGAAATCCTAATATAGAGTTACCTTTGAAAATATTTTATCGATATCGAATACACCAGGTGTGTGAGAGTTCTTTTTCAGTATTAAAGCACGTTTAAAAAGTACTATGGAGAGAAGACAAATTGAACAAAATGGCCATATTATGCATAGAACAAGATTTTTTAATAAAATAGAGACGGCAAAAATAATTGATAAATTTGTTAAAGAGAAATAAAGAAGTAAAGTGGTATAGCAAAATTGTAAGCTCTAAAGTAAGCTTTTTAATTTTTCAAAAAACAGTTAAGATTTTTCTTGAGCCGTCGAGTTAAATTATTAGCAATAAATTTTATTTTGAGAATTTAAAGTAAGTGAATCTTTTCACCATTTAGTTTTTCGATTCTTGGTTTGAGCCCATGGCCTCAAACCTTTTACCGCCAGGGCCTCCAACTACCTTAATCCGCCTATAGTAAAGCCGGGAGTTTTTCATTGAAGGCAGGTATTTAGGTTCTTGAAAATATTCGATAAAGAAAAGAAAATAGCAAAGCTATATGCATTTTGTTGCTCGAGAAGAAATGAAAAGATAACTAAAAAAAAAAGATATTATCTCTGTCCCCATTGCAATGTAAGACTCAGTATTACACATAACGACTTTAATTATGCAAAAATGTATTCAATTCATTTAAATGAGAGTAATGATGTAAATAGTTATGACAATTAGCATTTTTTGCTCGGTATAAATATGGAAATATTATGAAAGGAGAGTTGTGAAACTAATAACGTTAAAGTGAAGTGTACCGGTCTTGATATTTTTAAAGAATTTGATATTGCATTTAAAGAAATGGATATTTACCTTCAGAAAATAGTTTTTGTAACAAAGACGGTGTACCTAACATGGTACGGAAAAGCATTGGATTTTTTTCAGTATCTTATGCAAAATACTTCATATCCTCTGATTGAATTTCATTGTATAATACACCAGCAAGTTTTATGTGCAAAGCATGGTTTAAAAGCATTTTTCCAGTATAATGCAAGTTGTAATAGAAATAATCGATTTTATAAACGCAAGAACTCTTTATATGAATTACCAATATACATAGTTTAAATGATTTAATGCGACATCACTCAGCATTTTAATGAACTGAATAAAAAAAACTTCAAAGTCATGGACTAATTGCTTTAACGATGTTTGAAAATATTAAAATATTTTTGACGAAACTTGACATATTTACTAAGGATTTGGAAATGAAAATCATGAAATATTTTCCTCAATTACAAAAACATTTTCAAAACACAATAAATTATGAAAACTCCGTTGACAATCAAGAAAATGCAATTAAAAAATATTTAAAGATCATGCAGGAAATAAAACAAGCGTTTGACGAGAGATTTAATCAATTTAAAAAAATACATTTCACTTTATTTTATTTCCATACAATACAAAATTTAAACAATGGAGTTAACCGAATTAATGTGGCTAGGTATCCATAATTTAAAAAGGAATTAGTTGAATTTCGAAGCAGCGTAGTTTGGAAAACAAAATTTGAAGACTTGATTTCTGAAGCAAAAGGAAAACTGTGTGAAAGTAGTGCAGATAATATTGATCTCACAATAAAAATTTAAAGTATTATATCCGTAAGCACGTAACAAACCACTGGACCAAAATGATCATTTCGGCCGGGAGGCCGTTACTAGCTTATATAGATATTACCGCACCGCTACACTACTCCCCACTAATGAGTTGGTGGATAGGTGAATGAACGATATAGTTGTTATGGCGAGCGTTTGAGTTGTTGCATCAAGTGGGTCTGCGGCTTTGTTTTTCTGCGTCAAGTGTGACGGCTTTGATTGCTGTGTCAAGTGTGCCTGACGGTTTTGGTTGCTCTTGCGGCGGTAGATGGTGCCACGACAGCTGCGCGAAGGTTGCGTTTTTCTTAGTATAGCGTCCAGGTCACCAATGTGGAGGATAGAACCCGCGTCCTACGGTTCCGTAAGCACGTAACATACCACTGAATCAAAATGATCACTTCAGTCCGAAGGCTGGTTACTGGCGAAATATAGATATCATAGCACCGCTACACACCATTTCCCGGTTAGGCATGGAGTCGAACTGGCTTGGATGACGAAAACGGGCAACTCATTTCATGCTGCTTCAAGTCTATGTCACACTTCATCAAACGTATTAGCCGAAGAAGGGTGTCGTGCCAGTCTCTCAGCAACCCAAGACCAGATGCTTTCAACGAGTGACATATCTGAAGGCCCAGCAGACCAGGCCAACAATCGAATACTCTGTGTATCGAGGTAGGTCAGAGCATGACGTGCAACATATAATCTTGCTGTCTATCAATAATAGGTAAATCGATTTTATCTCCAACTTCAATCTCACGGTCAAAAAAGGTAGATTGGGTCTTCAGTCTTTGTAATAGGTCTGTAATTGCTCCAACAAAGACAGCTTTCCTCTGAGAAACTTCTCTCAAATTAATAAAGCCGATTTCAAACGGCGGTCAGAAAGGTGTTCAATATTGGTCAGAAGCTCCATTGGTTTTAAGGGAGTGGATTCCGTGGCAGCAGTAATCAAACGAAATGAAATAGTTGTGTTACATCAAGTTTAGAAAGAGTACTTTTTAGAAGCTGTAGACAAGAATGGCCAACATATGATTTGTGAGAACATCTTGAGTTACTCCCCAGAAAATACCGGAAAGTATGTTCAGCAACTTCATTCTATTTACAACACTTTCATTTGTTTGTCTCTCTCTCTCTGGCATGGTTCATTCAACTTAGCTTGGAGTCCAACATAATACCCAGATTGGTAGGATTGTCAATTCTAAATAGAGGTTGATTATTAAAGTTTAGGTACATGGGAGTGTTTTTTTTCAGGATTTATGAGCCTTTCATTGTCATTTGACCATCTAGCAAGTTTGGTCAGGACCATATTTAATGAAGTTTCGAGTTTCTGGACATCGGAGCCGTTAACCACATGGCAAGATCATCAGCGTAAAATAGAGTCTGGATATCTCCCACATATTCCCAAATTTTTCATAAACGTCAATGATCCTTTTATTAAATAAAATGAACTTAGAACAGATCTTTGTGGATGGTCTGTCTTTAACCGGATTTCACATTTCCATAAATCTCTGCCTGAGGTAAGAATTGATCCAGTACTGCCCAAATTTAGTAACTTTTTCAGCAAAATGTTTCTCAATACCCTATTAAACGCAAATTTAAAATCAACAAATATAGCCAGCCTACTTTGTTTCAGGTGAAAACCAATCTTCACTTCTTGAGAGAAGAAAATAACATGTTTAGTGGTATTTCTAAACCCGGCTTGCCTCTCAGAGATATAATTTTTCTTCAAATAAAATTGTAATCGGTCGGCTACCATTCTCTCAGCCACCTGATAAAAAAAGGAAAACAAGGGAGATAAGTCTAAAACTGTCAACCTATTATGGATCCTTTCGTTTCTTAAGCAAGGGATGATATCAGTCTTCCTGCAAATGCATAGGAACAGTCCTCCTCACGTTTTGTTAATAAGCTGTAGAACAGTACTGCTGCCCTATGACCCAAACAAATTTGAAGGCCACTTTACCCTTCATAATTGATTAATATCACTCTACAATTCACAGAGGCAAACATACGAGATAAAATTTTTGCCAATTTATTAGATATGAAATTGAATACAAAAGAATTTATTTTGTGATTCACTACCGAAAATGGTTTGAATTACATCCAAATTTATAATTTTTATAACTAAAAATTAAACTGGGAGGTCAAAATGTGTTGTAATTTGCATTGATGAGGCTCGTGCAATGTCAGAAAAAGAACGGGATATTTGCTCTTGTTAAAAATATAACAAACACCTCAGGCCATTTGGAATCATTGCTGCATACGCAGGCAAGCATTAGCATCCAATGTGTTAACAAATTTGACTACTTTAGATGAAGTTGTTAAAGGAATCAATTTCATTTTAAAGTCATCCACTTCATTCCCTTGTTTTTAACTTTTTGTGCGAGGAGATGGGAAGTTAACATATACACATCTACTATTATACACAGAAGTACATTTTATCTCATATGTACTTGTAGGTAGGTATTCAATCGTCTTTTTGAAATTCATAATAAAATACGATTATTTTTAATGGATAACCAATTTAAACTGAATGAATGTTTAACAAGTTTTTGAGGTTAGCTAAGGTTGCTTATTTGACTGACATTCTTATTTTTTTGATTCAACTGAATTTGATCCTACAAGGTACAGCTGCAAATATATGTATAGTTGCCAGATAAAACAAAAGCAATTACAAAAAACAAAAACATACACATCTGTTTGCAAGTCAACACTTGACAATTTTATAGACACTTTCAATAGCAATAGCTCTCTAATGCAATACAGTAGAATTTTCTAAAATATTTAATGACCAAAAAGCAGTTTTAGGAACTATTTCTCCAGTCAAGTGGCATGTAAGTTACGGAGTTCTTATCCCTAAATAGGGATGTACCTCCTAATTCTGGCAACAACTGTGTTAGAAATCCACGTTGAATGAATCTCTAATCCAGAAGCTATTAGGTCTATAACATTTATCTTTTCTTGAACAAGATATTCTAATGGAATAATTATGCAATTTTGTCTTTGGAAATACAATTCAACGAAACTGAATTAAAATCTTTCGGTTACTTCTGAGATCCAATTACCCCAGCACTTAAATTAAAGAACTCCCACATTTGATTGAGTTCGGCACAACATATTTATGTGAACAGGATTTTTCCATACTGCTATATATGAAAACAAAGCATAGAAACAAACACATGCAGGAAGTTGACCTCAGAATAAAACTTTGCAAAATAGAGCCTGAAATTAGGATTCTGCTTTCAAGATAACAACTATACCCAATTCATTAAGTAAAAATTGTATACAGAAACATTATAACAAGATCTATTTTGGTTAATACTTGACTAAGACATGTTTGTATGAGTTTAATGTGTTTATTATGATTTGCAGTTTCTAAAGTTATTTTTATTTATTTCTTAAATCCCAATAAAAATAGTCATCTCTATTAATGTGAATTTATAAAAATAACCAGCAAGCTATTTTTACAAACATTTATTATAACACAGTGCCTATAAGATCACTGAGCTAGAAATTAAGTCTGAAGAATGATGTAAAATGTCAATGGTAGAGATAAGATCTGGGGGTGAGTGATTGAATATTAACGTCGCACTGATTAGCAACACGAGGGCTTTTGGCGATGGTCCGCGTAATTTTGAACCATGATCAAGTGATGCGGATGACACCTGCACTGGCACCCCCTCTCCTAACTACCACACCACACCAACGGGAGGACGTTTGAGCTATCGACAGTATTAACATGCATCGCTCCCCTACACAGCAGGTCTTTAGTGGTACTGGGATCGAACTCATGACACGCTAGCCATGATCCCATGCCTAGACCACACGGCTACCGCAGCCACATAAGATCTGGGGAGAGAGAGGCTCGGACTACATAGTTTACAAAACCCCTTTGTCTATGACAGTGCTTCTTAAACTAGGGTTACATGATTTGCAATTAGGGTCAGCAAAAAGTTTAGGATTTTTGATACATCATTTTGCATAAATAGTAATTGAATGGCTTTAGATTCATATTGTAGAAAGCCAATAGACAATTTGCAGATTCTTATTGGAGTATTGATTAAATTTAAAGAATATTGAGGAAGTAATTCATCTAACGGTGTTAGTTATTATTCCAAGATTTAGTAATATAAACACAAATAATCAAGCCCACCCTTTTCATTGATACTTAAATCTTGCATATACTGTTCATAAAAGTTGATGATCTCAGAGGATTAAATTCAAAATGACTACACTTAAACAGATTATAGTTTATGTATAATTTACCATGTAATTATATTATCTAACATTAATTTACTTGATTATAATTTGTATATTGTTATATTAAGAGTGAAAACATTCCTGGTGTTTATTACTGTAAAACAATAATATACTACAGATAAAACACATATAGAAAGATGCAACCCAGTGTGCATAAAGTTTACACAATGCTTATTGGGGCGCAAAATTTTTGTTCAAAAAGTGAGGTCACCACCACGAAAAGTTTAAGAGCCTCTGGTCCGATGGATAATCATACTTGGAATATTAGTCCTTGCAAGACACTCCTAGGTATTATATAAGATTCGAAGTATACTTTATTTCTTTCTTAGTTAAAGTAGTAGAGGGGGTATCTTATTGTTGGTAAGATTCATGTTATTGATGATTGGGTTTGCCCCTTTTGATATGAGTCTTAGGTGTAAATTCATTGTGCATGCTTTTTATCATGATTTGCATACTTGAGAGCACATATGTCTTAAGCTCCCCAATAGATTCAGGGGTGTCTGTGGGACCCCAAAATATACCCCGAAACTTTTACGGACTTACTACCGACATTTTGGAGTTTCGAGAAGGGGGGGGGGGAGAAATGAAAAATTACAATTATGAAGTATTCAATGACCTAATTATAAAAGTTCAAAGAATTACTTTTTTTGCAAAATTAATAACCATAATTTTTCAAACATATAAACTACTACATTTTATGTAAATATTTTAAATTACCAGAATTAATTCTTTTAAAAAAAATTATCTAATTTCTGCTTTTTTTAAAAAATTTTCTGATGTTTGTGGGCTTGTCTTTCTTTTGTGGTGAACTTCATAATTGCAGGAAGGTTGACTTTTATTTTCCTCATTTACAGTTGAAGAAATTTCCTCGAGAACTGCACATGCAGAGGTAGAAGCAGTTTGCTTTTCTGCTAATGTAGAAGGTTTTTCAGAGACTTTTATAGGTGACTCATCTGAAATACATGTTTTTAAGTCCTCTTGATATGTTTTCCAACTTCTGTTCATATTCAGTAAAAGATCTTTGTGAATTGGATCAGTCATTGGATTTTTTGAGCCATATTTTTCACATGAGGTTTCTTTAGAAGCCATTAAATCATATTTAATAGTCTGCACTGCATCTAGGGAATCAATCTTAAGAGAGGTTCTATAGTCAGTGACAAGTGTATCCATTAAGTTGAATGCACTTTCCACTAATGGGCCATGGAAGCAGCTAAGGCAGGCTTTGACCAATTTAGCCAATGTAGGATACTTATAATCATTTGTGAAATCATCTTTTAAATTAAAAACTTTAGACCAATATTTATCAATTGTACACTTGACTTGATTTCCACTTTCATCAGATGTGTAGAGCATTTCTTTGGTGATATCAATATCACTCTGGTATAACCTTATTTCAGCTTCTACTTTTGACTTTTCATTATCACTAAAAATATGGGACATAAAAGATAATTTTTCAAAAGCTAATATTGTACTGCCTTTACTTCTTAGCTCTGGATCTAATGCTGTAAAACTAATTAGATATAAATTTTTAAGGGGTAATTTCTGTTTCATATGCTGTGCTGTATTGGTATAAGCTTTCATCGTAGAAATTTGGAATTCTTTTGCTATTGGATGATTTTTTGATAATTTCTTCAGGAGAGTGGAAGCTTCTGCACCAGTAAATATTACTTTGCTAGGTAGATGGAATTCTGGATTTGTGACATCAACCTTTAATAAATCATTATAAGATGTGCACTCTATATTTTCTGGCTTCATAAAAAAAAAAAGAGAAAAATTTTGCCATCAATTATTAAATACTGGAATGTATTAAATGAAGCATTGGTTTTTTTTTTCAAATAATTTAATATATGTGTTGAACTCTGGTAATACTGCTGAATATAATGCCATATGCAATAAAGTTTTGTTTTGCATAACAAATAACCTATTTAGTATTCTTTTTTTCTGAGCTAAAGCATCCTTTGTGAGTTGTTGGGAATGCAAGCAAGAATACACCCCTTTAACAATTTTTTTCTGAGCTGCAGAAATATTTCTTTTATTATATACAGTTTCAACATAAGAAAAATAATCCCCTTTATCAGTTTTATCCAAGTAGTGAAAATAAAATGCAATAAGAGCATCCCACAGATCTTTGATTCTTTCTAAAACACATAAAATGTACACCCACCTATGGTCTGGTCTCTTCAAGGGCTTAAGTTTTTTAATGGCAAGGGATTCACAGATTTTGAAAAATTTTTCTCTTTTACTGCAGCTTTTCATATCAAAATAGATGTCATCAAACAAATCTTCTAAGTATCTATCAAAATATGAAGCACATGTTTTTGCACAGTTATTAGCTGTGTGACATGTGTCACCCATCAATATCTAATAAGTGGGGTGCTTTGTTTGATCGTAGTCTGGTTTCAACACCCTTTTTTTCCCCATGCATGGTGTTACATGAGTTCATTAATACACTAATTAAGTTTGCCCATGGAATATTATTATCTTCAATAGTATTAACAACTGCTTTAAAAACAGCTTCTGAATTGCAAGATTCCATCTTTAGAGATGCAAAATGATGAACTACAACTTCATTTTGATTGTTGTCATAAAACTGCACCAATATTGCCAGTATACTTTCTTTAGCATTGCTAGTACTTTCATCCAAATTTAGAGAAAATGGCGTCTCCTTTAAAGTTTTAATGATATTTTCCTTAATAGTTTTTGCGAGCTTATATTTCATCTTATAACATGCAGTAGTCCTGGACATTTCCAACGAGTTTAGTGCCGTCTGATCGCGGCTCAACTGTTTGCAGAGTTCAATTAAATTGGGAGCTACATTGAAAGAAAGAGAATTCTCGGCGATAAACGAAGTTATTAATACCTCTTGGTGTGCTTTTCTTGTCACTATATCCAATGGCCGAGCATCAGTCTCCAGTAAGTCATCAGTATTTTTTGAATTAGCATAATTACTTAAAGTTATTGAATGTCTAATGCACTTTGAATATTTTATGTGCGTCACAGTTTTAGAATGATTTGTGAAAGCCTTGAATCCTTCCCCACCATACTTCAGCAGTGAGTTACAAAAAACACAATATGCTTGTCCAGCAACATTTATTTTCTTGCACCATGTGCCGATGGTATCCCCATTACCATCTCTCCGTTCAATCCAATTCCACCTAAATGCATTCCGGACACCTTCTTCTAATTGTATAATATCACTATTTATATTGAGAAATTTCATAGTGAAATTCTCTTGCGTACATAAATAAAAAAATATTTCAATAAACGAAACGAAAAATTTACACGTGCATCAATAAATGAAACGAAAATTTTACACAGCGGAGAAAAAAAAAGTTGCAAAGCGATCAATGACAAATAGCTAATACGACGAAAAATCCCCCTTCTCTACTTATTGACGCCACGCCAGGAGAGATAAGACCTTTGAACCCAGAGTCACGTGATCGCACATCTGGTCGAACGAAGTCTCTCCCTTTTTTTCTGCCACGCCTACTTGCCGAAAAGAATCCAGAAGAGAATGTCCGAGAACCTGGGGAATGAGTCATAACTCGCAATAAGGAAAGAACAAAAAAGAAGTCCCCCCCCTTTTCATGCATTATCACTGCCATTGGAGAAAGAAAGGAAAAGTTTTCACCACACACACTGACCTTGCGTTTTCTGCTTTCAAAGCAAACAAAATTACCCAGATCAAAATAAAAAATTCATTATTATTCCTACTTCCTTTTGAACGACAATCCCCGGAATTTCCGGGAATCGAAGTTCAAAATCCCCGGAATTCCGGGGTTTCCCCGGAGCACAAACACCCCTGTAGATTTGACGAATTTAATTGGGAGGTGGTAAGCCTCAAAGCAGTGAAAAATTATTCAATGTCACAATAATTGTTTTTTTTTGTGTCATTCAATACTAATGTAAAATCCAACATTTCAGTATGTTAATAAATTTGCGCAGCTACTGCATTGCACAAACTGAATGTAAATGAGAGGTATGGGGTTCAGGCACGAAATTTGAAAAAAACTTGGGATTTTATGCACCTTGCAGCATCACCAAGTATGTCTCCTCTATTGGAGCCATTACTTGATCTAAGACAGTAGAAGATGGGGAGACTTTAAAAGAGTGAGATCTCATTCTCCAAATTTCAAGACCACACCAACACGAGGATATATCGTTATCAAATTTAAACACATTTTTGAACTACAACAGGAATTGTACCTCAAAAACTCAACCATAGTATTTCAAGTATTAGTTCTTTCAAGTTAAAAACGGTTACTTTAAAAAAAAATCTTTAATTAAATTTCAAACGTCTTTTTTGTTGAGCTTAGCATTGTAATAAATAAAATATCAGTTAAGGCATGTGGCCAACAATGAAATTTCCCCAGGATAACTCTAAGTTTGTTTGAATAATTGTGCAAACCCAAAAGAGTGTAGAATTTATTAACAGTACAGAAGTCAAATACGCCTTATATAGTTCAACCAATGAGAAAAAATGATTTGAAACCCACACAATTAACATAATATTAATAGTACAATAAAATATTATTTGTTCCCTAATCTGATAATAAACTATTTGAAAAGGTCTCCCCCCTCTTTTTTAACAACTTTTTACAGAAAAATTACATTTAGTACACTTTCAACAAAATATTTAATATTTGTTGGACTTCTAGGGCACTATGGGTTTGTTGTATTATTCCACTTCTCAATAAAATTATTTTAAGCACAATCTGCTGATACTTAGCCCCTTCTCGTTGTGTATTTGTGCCAGCACAAAACAATCAGTTCCCGGTCAAAGCAATTTTTTGTTTACACCTGGCTGTTGCATATACTTAAAAATAGCTGGAAATATTTTAAGAGCTCAATTCTTTTTAGCAATAGACGGCATTGTATGTCCATAGGATTTGAAATAAATGTAAATTTGACCTTCTACTCAAATAAGAGAAATATTACTCCTTTACGATGGCTCTTTAAATGAGCTTGTGATTTTTTGTTAAAATTTTTATTTTTGCAGTAGAGCATTGGGTATTTGGATTTGCAATATTGCTTAGTGGTTAACTGAATCTTGTAGATCAAATTTTTTCTGTTTTTACCACTACAATGTTGAAGCATTGAAAATGTTTAAACTTGAAATAGCAGAAATGATACTATAGATTTCAGTTATTGATTCTGAAACAGACTCTGAATGTATAATAGTGACGAATAATATATTCTATTTGTTTGGTTCATTACAAATCTAATGATAATATTTCAGACACCTGTAGGTCGAGTACATCAAAAGAAAACATTTCTCCATGGCTATCCCAATAGAAAATTAAGTGTTTGTTTATTTACATTTCTGCAAAAACCCTCCAAAATAGCAAATGATTTAATATGAGTTCACAGATTGTAATGTAGGACTGTGTGTGGATCCTTATTTTCAAAACTTTATATTAAAAAAAAAAAGAATTTTAAGTAATATATTCAGTTTTTCAAATGTATAATGTTATAAGTCATTAAATGGTAAGCAAAAATGTGTAAAAAATGTATTTGAACAAGAAATAACATGCATAAATATCGTATATCAATAAAAAATATTAAATACTCTACAAAGTATCATTAAACAATGACTTCAAATTTTGGTATTTCTATAGATTTAGGTTGAATTGTAAAAATCCACCAGATCTAGTGGTACACATGCATTTGCGCATTGTGTTTCAAAAAGTCAAAACAAATTCTTTTAAATGGAAAGTAAACAATAATACACCTAAATGTGCAATATAAAACGAAATAATTTGAATAACCTAATGCAGAAAAGTATTATTTTATATATTTGATTATATCAAAAATAATAGTTTAATACTACTTTTTTCGTGAAATATTTTAAAATTATCACCACCAGGCACTTGTAATTATGAAGACTTTTAGCAATGAAGTACATTTTGGTGATTCATTGAGCCTAATATTTCCTCTTTAATCCTTTAATGACTTTTCACTATTGCTACAAAATTTACCTTTATTAAATATATATTAACTTTATCACATTAAAACAAAGAAATTAATTCAACAATCTGTAAAAAACAACTTTAATGGATAATGACCATATTTCAGTGCTCCCACTGATTAATAATAGTAATTAAAAGAAAATGCATACTTCCTTCAGTACAACAGGAAAAAAAAAAACATAATTAAAGGTTGAGAAATGAACTAATATAGTATAAAATGAAAGTTTTTTGCATATACACTTTTTTTTTATACAAACAGAAAATTGAAATAAGTTATGTATGAGAAATTGATCTGTTTGGGAAAAATAATACAAAAATAATTACAAATACTGAGTGATTCAATTATATACAGGAATATCAGAATATCAACTGATTTTTAAGAACAATAAAAAACTCCTCCCACATCCTGAAAATAATTGAAACAGTGAAACAGTCATGATACAATTCCCACTGTACAATATGAATATCTGAAAATAGTTGATCGTGATACTATGTGCATTGAGTAGTTCATCACCTATTGTCAGTTTGTTGTACTGTAGGAGATGATTGAATACTATCAGGTTGGTTGGATTTTCGAGCATTTGCATTAGCAGCTGACACTTGTTTTCGGTGTATATTGATAATGAGGTCTTTTAGTTGTTGTCGTTTTTTGGTTATTTTTACTTCAGAAAACCAATTAGTTAAATCAGGCATAGGATTTCCAAAATATGGCATAGGATTCTAAAATGAAAGAAAAATATTTTTAAAAAGCTAAATTCAAGCATTAAAAGAGCAATAACTTTAAAGTAATAAGTACAAACCCTGTTTAGTTACTTTTCTCCCTAATGATGTATTTCTGTAAAATCAAACTAATAGAAAAACTACAGAAACTATTATCAACTAAAATTACAACTGTGCACTTAAACTATTGTCAAATTTATTTACATTTTCAGAGTTCACTAAAAATTGCTTTTAAATTTAATAGATCTTCAGAGTCTAAATGGGGGGAAAATGTAATCAATGAAAGACTTGATTCTTTGTAAAATCTGCATGCATACATAGAAATCTAAAACATCAGTTGTGGACTACTAACAACTTCCTAATAACATACATTTTTGGTACAAGAATGAATTCCTTATATTGAACTTGTCTGAAAACTGCATCTAAATCAATTGGATTACATTCCATATAAGATTCTCAATTTTTTTTATCTTTCACAACTTTTTATTCACTACAATCACTTTATACTAAATATATATCAGCCAATTTTTTAAAATGATACAGCCTAAGATAACCTGCGAGCAACAATTTAAATTTTATAATAAGATATTTTGATATAAAAAAATTACACAAAGAAGCTAAATTTAAAAGCATTTGTTTTTAAAGAGAATATAACTAAATAACTTGTAAACAATAAATAGAAACTTATAATCATAAAACTTGTGTTCATGAATTCATGATATTCTGAGATAATTGCCAGATTTTCTTAAGAGTTTTATTGGAACACACACAAGAAATATTGATTTTAAAATAAAGATGCTTTCATTTGGGGGGGGGGGCGACACACTGATAATTTTATAACAATATTTGATATGAAGAATACAATAGCGAAGCAACTAATATTTTCAAAGAAAATTTGAACTAAAACCTTGTTTATAACATGTGACAATTTTTTAAATTATTATAAATATGTAAAATATTAATTGCTTTTTTTTCTATATTTTTTCCATCAAAACATCTTTATTGTGAAACTATCAGTTTATTTTTTAAAAGATAAAATCTAAGTTAAAAATCTTATTTATAGTATGGTTTCATATTGTCTTACAAATCTCTCATTAGCAAATAAGAAATTGAAGGAAAAAGTGCAAACTAGAAAAAAATTCACATTGAACAATCAAAAATCATACAGAAAAAACTTATTTGACCCTATGGGAGGAACATATGAATCAATTGAAGGAAATTTTTCAGATGAAAAAAAGAAGACTAAAAGCAAGACAAAAATTAGAAAATGATATTCAGTGTTCCGCACAAGTAACAGAACTGGTTGATATTCCACAAATTCATATCTATTTTGTGAACATATAACATAAGAATTCCTCTATTTTTATAATTCACCTTTTATTACTTTTTATTAATTTCAAGCGTGTTTGTGCACACACACCCATTTGATTAGCCAATTGAATTTACATTTCTTTAAGTCATATACAAGGACTATTAGTAACAGATAAGGAGTAATTTAAAAGCACAGTAAAATGACAACTTAAGGTGCACTTCCGTCTTCTAACTGTCACACCATACTAAAAGAAAAATTTGAGAATAAGTTAAATGTGTATGTCATAGGCCTTAATTTTCCACACTCATCTTAGGTGCAATTAGGTTTCAAGACTAAACCTGACACACTCTGTTAATTACAAAGCCTGTGATTACCAACTCCACAACTAACTGAATAAATCATCACTGGATTATATCAAGATGTCTTTTAATTATGAAGTACTGATCTCAGATAAATATATTATATATTTTAAAATTAATTTATTTGTAAAACTCATGCTCCACATTGCATAACATGAGGCTTAGAGATGTAAGTGGTAACACAATTACATAATTTAAAACAAAATTAAAAATACATCTAAGATAAAAATATAAAATAAAAAGGAAGGGAGGAAATATACAAATATGAATAAGGGAGGTACCAATAAAACTTTAAAAATCTATACAGAAAATTAAGACATTAAGGCTTTCAGTACAATTGACCAACAAAGGCAAAACAGGTGGCCAGGAAATATACCTTTACATTTCAACTCCTTTTAAAATTTTCTCTTTTACAAAAATATAGTTACAATACAACAATATATGCTCTGCAGTTGCAGCAACCTGACCACTGGAACAAATATAACTACCGATTAAATTAAACCTAGACAAATAGCTCTTAAAATTTCCATGTCCTGTTAGAATCTGGGTTAACTTAAAATCAGTAAAAAATTTCTTACATTTTTAAATGGCCAGAAAAAACTTTTCAGTCCACAAGCTTTAGGCAAGGCCGAGAATTCGGCATTCCAGGCGGAAACACTTCTTTTCCAAGCTAAATGCTTCCAGTGGGACAATGGCACAGGCATTGAAAGGTTCATATCTTGGCAAGTAGCCTCTATGGCCAACTGGCCGCACTATCATTGCTGAGATTTCCACTATGGCCTTGAACTTAAGAAAGTGGATGTCACAGTCTTCAAGGTTGTACAGAATAGACTGAACCTCTACAACAGTTTTTTCTGTAGAATTTACATTGAACAAAGAATGGAGTGAAGAGAGTGAGTTGGTGCAGATAAGAAAATTAAGAGATTCGCCCTGACGGAGATAGTCCTGAATCACTATTATGGCAAGATTAATGCAGAGTAGTTTCACTTGAAAAACCGAGCATTCGTCTCTTAATCAATGTTGGAAAGTAACTTTTTCAACTCCTTCCTCATAAATAACACAGGCAAGACCACCCCTTCCATTCAATTTACTTCCATCTGTGAAACAAATAATTTCATATTCTTGAAAGACTTCATTTGTATAAGTTACAAGAGTAATAGATTTTCTACAAGGGTGTGGCAATAATGAAACTGGAATGGTCCCATCCAGTGTTCCAAGGCCAGTGGTATTCAAATAGTTTTCCTGAACATTAAGATCATTCAAAATAAGCAAGTCAATATGTGGTACACCAGAAATAGCAAACACTGTTTCATAACTAATAATCTTGTATCTTTTATGACACAAAGTAAAAACCTGTGTTGCGTTCTTCTAATAAGTCTACTATTATTTTCTTACTTAAGAAATCCCCATACCCTTGATGCATAAGACATGAGAGGTACTATCCCCTGCCTATAAACCAACTGAAGAACATCAGTTTTCACCCCAAAAGTATTGGTTGAAATTCTTAACAGTCCAAGAAGAATTTTTTCACTTTTACTAAAAACAAGAGATATGCTCCTTCCACTGCATTTTGTTATCAACAATTATGCCCAAATACTTAATTGTGAGCACTTCTTTAATTGTTACACCTCCAAGTTTTAAGTGGATTAAATTCTTATATAGCTCTGACCATTAAAAAATATAATTAAGTATGTTTTGTGACAAAGTGCAAACATCTTGAAAGTCTTTACATTGAACAATTAGAAGTACATCATCTGCAAAAGCTATTTTATGACAATTCTGGAATTTTGTGATATTGCAAAGATGATCATTCATAATTAAATTCCTCAGTAAAGGTTCCACCACTGACCCTTGAGGGCAGCCTTATTCTAACACACGATTCTTTGTGACATTATCCAATGTAAGATCAGCTAAACGATATTGTAAGAAGCTCCTAATAAGGCAAAAGATGTTTTTAGGAACTTTGAAACTTTTGAGCAGGTGCAAGATGCCAGGCCACCAGGCATTATCAATATATCCTCCTTTAATATCCAAGGAGATTAAAAAAGTCACATGGTATTTGCGTTTTCCCTCTTTGATGATATCACAAAAGCAAATCAAGGCATCCTCTGTTGACCTTTGAGGGTGTAAAACCGTACTGGACATCACTTAACAGACTAGGCTTTCTTAAATAGTGGTTAAGTCTAGTAATACAGAGTTTTTTCAAGCACTTTCCCAAACAAAGGAGTAAGCTTATTGAATGAATATTTTCTATGTGCGACCTTGACAATTCAGTACTTTTAGGAAGAAGTGCGATTTTTGCTTTCTTTCAAATCTTCGGGAAGACACTCAAATTCTAACAGTTGTTAAAGAGAGCTAAGAGGACAAAAGAAAAACAACTGTGAAACTTCTTAATCAGTTCATTATTAATTATGTCGGAACCAGGTGATTTATTTAAACTTAAATTATCTATAACACAGTCAATTTTCTGTTCTTGAAAAAGGGACATCATCATCACTTACATATACCAATTCAGCTTCTGAATGCAAAACATAAGTTGAGGACTATTCGGACTGTGAGGGAAAGAGCATCTATAGTATCTTCAACAGAAGATGTCCAGAGAAAACTTCGATCTCCGAGATTTCAAGCCTTTTGGCAAAATTGGTTTTCACTCCACGAGTATAAATTTTCTTCCAAATATTCTGCACAGTAATATCAGCGAGAAAAGATTTCCAAGAGTTCATTTTGTTTTCATGAAGTTTGAACTTATATTTTATCCTAATTTGAAAGTAATTTTCTCTACAGACCTCCCTCAGAATGGAATTCTTTCTTCTTTGATATTGCCTTCTTGCTGTATTCAATTGTTTACACATGCAAAATAATTCAACTGAGAGAGAGCACAAGGGTACTTTATGATAACCACTCTTTTTCAAAGGGATTGATTTTTTCTGCAGTCGATGTAATTAACTGTTGCACATCTTGAACACATAATTGGAGACTATAAGGTTGTATACAGTTCATTCAAAGAATACAATATGCATTCTTGGCTTTAGAACAGTTGAGAATAAAACATATTCCAATTTGCTCTTTTAGTATTGAAAAGATTTCTTTCTACAGAACAGTCACAAGCCCTATCTGATTTGGGAATTTTCAGCTCAAAGGAAATCATTCTATGATCTGTGAGGGAATCATACTCTGG
This sequence comes from Trichonephila clavata, assembly GCA_019973975.1. NCBI lineage: Eukaryota > Metazoa > Arthropoda > Arachnida > Araneae > Nephilidae > Trichonephila > Trichonephila clavata. Next base: position 1,909 of record BMAO01025806.1, on the reverse strand, counting down.
TATAAACCACCTTTCAATTAATCCAAGCACATTGCGCCTAACAGCTATGATATCAGTATAGCTTGTGCCCTGCTTTGCACTAAACGTAGGTCCATAATCCTCATTTATCGTAAACAACCACCACATACTTTGAAGAAATCACAAAGCTTAATGCTTCTAGAGATAGTAACAGGACAAAACCAAACTTCAGACTTACTATTAGCATCCATGCACCAAATAAGTATCTTTAAAACTCTATTTGAAAATATCTGCTCAATTTTTCTTAGATCCAAATCAATATTAACTGAAGGTTTGAAATAGTACGAGAAAACAGTAAAATCATATCCTCCAATGGAGATGTCAATCATTGCAGAATTGTAATCAAGATTCCTAGGTTTGGAAAAAAATGCAATCGCCATGTTTCTTACAATAATAGCCGCTTTTATAGCCTCTGATTTTGTATCATAAAATTTTTTTGTAAGTGTTCGGAAATTCAGGAAGCTTTTCTTTAAGACAGCGTGGCTCTTGAATAAGAGCAACAACAACATTATCATTTTCAAGATTCAGAATATGCTGCTGTGTAACCTTTTTTTTACTGAAGTAAGTTAATTTGAACAAAATTAAGATGGTCTTTAATTAATCTGGTCATAGTCAGTTCAAGCAGCAACTTAATTTCTCATGTAATTATGACAAGAGCAGCCACGCGAAAAAGGCTTATGCTTGACATCCACTTTTTTATCTTCCTTTTTTAACTTTATTATATCTGATACAATTTACACATACCTCATTTTCATGGTTTGAGCACAGTTATCACTATTATGTTCTCTGGCACAAAAATAACAAGATAAAGTATTTGTGCACTCATTAACTCTATGATTGTAACTGAGACATGAGAAACACCTATTTATTACCAAGTCTTTAACACGACACATGTTCCACATTATTTTTAATGATCCCATCGCAGTAACATTTTTTCCGAATCTTAGGATGAAATTCAATCACCACAGTTCAAACATGCTGAAATTTCTTCAAAACAAAACGAATTCTTGACTCCTTCCAACACTCATTCGAAACAAGGATTTCTGGATTCTGTTCCCAAATAACGTCCAGTAATTCCGAATTGGCAATGTCATTTGGCATATTTCTAATCAACATCATAGGGTTTTTGCGTTTAGCAACAGTTAGCTTCAGGAACTTAGAATTGGCTTCAATAGTAGTAATCAACTTGTTGCTATCTTTTTCAGAAGCACAATTAATTACAATTCTATTTTCACTGATTTCTTTTAAGTGTTGAATCCCTATCTTCTCTTTTCTAGGATTAACTTGAGCTTTGAACAGTTTTCTGATATAATCAGAATTGCAGTTTTCAGCCGCTATAAGAACTGAACAGCACAATGCCTTCCATAATGGTTCACTAAGTTTTTTGCCAAAAATTGATGCCACCACACTGCTAAACCCTTTCTTTGGCAAAGTAAGCAAGTCTTTCAAGCTTTCTCTGCAAGCTTAAAAAAATTTTTCACTTTTAATCATAACAAAATTTGTATAAACTGAAGATTTTAACCCACTCAGCATCTGACTGGCTTCCTCTCTCATCTGTTGGTTCACATTACACTTTGATAAAAGGGCTGATTCAATGATTTTGCACTGAATTTTGAGCGCAACAAACAACATGTCATAGCCTTCTGCCATTGTCCCATCAAAATATCCGAGTTAATGTTTTTGCCATTCAACAGTTATCAATAAATGGCAATACTTGGAATTCAATTATTACTTTTCAATGAATTATTCTAATTTTTAAATTTTGATTGATGTTACGGAACATTTAACAATCACACCAATACCTAAAAATTTAAGCAGGTGACTAACTATTCACAAGTGAAGAACTACTGGAAGTTTATGTGACATTACATCATTAGAAAAAAGCAAGTCC